>CM038114.1:30589487-30631785 GCA_001642375.2 Mentha longifolia
CAACATGGAAGAAGAATAAATGTCGAATTTCAAAGGAGCTGTTCTCAGTTTTGCCCGCAAGTGGGCTGTTTTCCAGATTTCAAAAGAGATGAGATTTGAATTTCAATTTATCATAACAGATGCATATGGACTCGGATCGAGACGAAATTTGGGCTACGGATAGCTGAGAACATGAGATACAACTTTCATTTAGGACTTGAAAAGAGATAAGGTCGGGAACATGCTTGAAAACGCTGAACAGAACACGCACACCAATTGTTCGATAAAAGGCTTCATTCAATTTCGTGAAAAATGCTTACGGGTTTGGCTCTAGCTCATCTTAAACCATCATTTGAGCAAGGATTTGTCAAGAACATCATAAATGAAGTTCATATAATAGCTATACTCATTTGGTTATGAAGGAAATCGAAGGGAGCTTCAACAATACATACATAGATGATCTTCAAATGATGAGAGGAACACAATTATGAAAGAATTATCATCATTTATGAACTTTTCTTGAGAAGGCCGAATCTTAATCATGATGAGGGGAGTTCGAATCATATCATACAACACGAAATCAAGTTCAAACCAACAAGAGGAAACAAGAACTACCTCAAGCTTGATGAAATTCGAACACTTGTTTGATCACTCAACTTTCGAACCTTGCAAGTCGAACTTAGAGCTTCTTGATCATGATTTCGACCTCGGATTCTTGTTCTATGGGTCGAAATATGGGGGAGGGCGAACTTTAGGAGTGATCGGAGGCCGGAGGTGTTGCCGGCGGCGGCGGAAATAGAGGAGGGAAGGTGGCCGGCGGGTTTGAAGGTGAAGAGACAAGGGAGAGTTTCTCTCTCTCTCACTAAGTTTAGGGTGGTGAGTTATGAGGAGGGTGATGTGGGTGTGTGGCTTGCATAAACTTGTTGAGTGGTGGTGAGATGAACACCACTCTCTCTTTCACTCGACTTACACGCACACACACACTAGCACACTTACACAATTTCTTCCTTCTTTTCCTTTTAATTCCTCCCACTTGCACTATTATAAATATGTAGTCTTACTTCTAAGTCACACATCTCATCTTATTTCCGTAAAATTCTTATCGTGTAATATTCCCGAAATCACGTTTCCATTATTCCTTCATTCTCATAATTCTCGAGATTTCATTGGAATAATTCCAACATATTATAAAAATTCCCATAAGCTCATTTTCGTCCTTGCTCGATCTCAAATATTCGGAAAATTTATTTCCTCCTTCGAAATTCCAATTTTTCCAAATACGGATTTTTACGGCTATTACAGCACGCTCGTAGAGACTTAACGGGATGATTCTAGAATTTACTTGATGAGTCCGATATTGAGGATGTCTGACTCACCATGCGCCAAGATCATTCGGATTTGTAAGAGAGCTAGAGAGGTTAAAATCTATCACAAAAGGAATTGCATCCACATTCAATGAATTTCCACCCAAATCTAGAATACAAGGCCATTCTTTCATTCTTATCTTCTATTTCAGATAGCCAGAAGTTTTTGTGACGCATAGAAATGAGTCTCGTTCGAGGAACTGGGAGATCTTCGTATCTCCCGATTAGCAATATAAACTAAAGTTGTTCGTAATACAGCTGCTAACATTTGAAAATCTCTTTTTTCGAATCATCAGTGCTCACCTCAATGAAATCTAGGAATGTAACTATGAACTTGTGATTAAAAATAAATAAATTTGAAATTAATATCGAAACTATAGAGTGACATATTCACATCGTGCATGCGAATAAATTTTTTTATCACTCTCCTACCAAATCCACGAAACTCATTAGACACATATAGAATGCCTAGATGTTTATCAGTATGCGAGATATAAAATAGACGACGAATGGAACATAAACCACATAGTCAATGAATTTGCACCCCAGTGTGACGTCCTACTATGCAATAAGTCTACGATCGTAGAGGCTTACCAAGATGATTGTAGAATATACATGATGTTCGATATTGGGAATCCTTGACTCCCCATGCGCCAAGATCATTCGGTTATACAATATATTATGAATTGTAAACTTTAAGCGACTTCAATGATTTCAATTTTGATAAACTTTTGATTTATATCTTTTTTTATATTATTTTCAAAGAGTAAGACATTTTAATACTATATCCAAGTCATAAGGAGTATAAAGACAAACTAAAATAACAATTATATAAACATATAATGCAACATCTCCAAATGTGGGATCTTCCAAACTACATTACATAACAAACAAACAAACAGTTGTAATATATAAAATTGAAAAACACATCCCCAAAAGACGGACTGATTTCATGTCGCCTGGATGAGTATGTTGGTTATTTGCCTCGCCAAACTCTGGGTTCATCCACAAACAAAAAAGAGTCGTCCAATCGTTATCGCAATTCATAATGCTAAAGACATACTCCATTTGTAATCACGCTTGGTTAATTTGTCGTGCTTCTCACGGAAGCCTCGGATCATGTTCAATCGTTTGTATATTTTCAATACGGCCAAATGATACTTCAAGAGCATGTAGTCCGCACGACTATATATAACTGAAAATGAGAGAAAATCATAAACAGAAAAAACTTGTAATGATTATTAAAAAAAAAAAAATAGGTAGAAGTATATAACTTGTGATATAATTTTTCAAGCACTCAATAAGATCAAAGAAATCACGTGAAGCTTGATTAACAATATAAACAAAGGCCATTTGAAATACAGCTGCTAACATTTAAAAATCTCTTTTTTTTTCGAATCATCAGTGCTCACCTCAATTAAATCTAGGAATGTAATCATTAGCTTGTGATTAAAAAAAATGAAATATCTAAACAATAGAGTGACATATAAATATCGTGCTGTGAATAATTTTTATACCACATCCCTGCAAAATCCATGAAGCTCAATAGACACGTATAAAAGGCCCACATGTTGGTGATCCGGATCTGTATGCGAGATATAAAAATTGAGGACAAAAGGAACATGAAGCACATAGCCAATGAATTTGCATGTACCTCAGTGTGATGTCCCGCCATGCAATACGCCTACACTAGTGGAGACTTACCGGGATGATTTTAGAATTTAATTGATTAGTCCTTTGGGCGTTCGCTCGATTTCCATTTCTGTAGCTCTGCTACTGCTTTAGTTTCATGCCAAGCGAATCAATTACAATGAAACAGAAAAATGTTGATGCAGCGTATCGTTCAAAGTAGGATTCGAATCCCCTGTGCTCTGTACCCAATAAACGGTGCCGCAACTATTTTTTATTTAGTTTTATTGTTTGACTTGATTTCTTCTTTCTTTCTTTTTTTTTTCTGTCTACACGTTTTAGTTTTATTTCAATTTATTTCGCAAAAGCCTGGTTCATGTTCAATTGTTTGTATATTTTAAAAACGGTCAAATAATACTTCGAGAGCTTGTAGTCCCCACGACTATATATAACATAAAATGAGAAAAAATTAGAAACAGAAAAAAAAATAGAAATGAAGCTAAAAAAAAAAGATAGAAATGCATAACCAGTGATCATAGTTTTTCAAGCACTCTATAACATCCAAGAAATCAGGAGAAGCTTGATTCGTTGTATAAACAAAAGCTGTTTGAAATACAACTGCTAACATTTGAAAAAAATTTTTCTTTTTCGAATCATCAGTTCTCACCTCAGTGAAATCTAGGAATGTAGCTATGGGCTTGTGATTAATATTACATAAATTTGAAATATCTAAACAATTGAGTGACATTATCATATTGTACATACGAATTAATTTTTATATCACTCCCCTGCAAAAATCACGAACCTCATTAGACACGTATAGAAAAAGAAAAAGAAAAAATATATAAGGAACCAAAAACTAAATTAAAAATATAAAATATAAAATAAACAAAGAAAAAAGAAAAAGAAAAAGTATATAAGGAACCAACCTAAGAACAAAAAATAATGAAAATAAATGAAACGCCACCTTTTTTACCCCACAGGCCACAGGGGATCCTCCCCCAAATTTTATCTACATTAAATATATATAAAAAAAAATCATTTTCTCGTAAACAATAAGAGACGATCTTGTGCGCCATTTTTTGTGATTAGCGGTTCTTATTTATCCTACCATTTTTTATCAGTTTTTTTTTTTTTTTTTTTTTGTGAAATTCGTATACACTGTCATCATCATCTAAATATTAGAGGCATTACCAATGTAATACACTGTCATCATCATCTAAATAGTGTATTAGTTTTTAAATGGGTAGAATATTGTCTGTCAGTTCTAGAAATGTAGTAGACCGATAACCTATCGCTTGGTTGAGTATGACGGTAGTAATTATTTCTCGCCAAACTCTGGGTTCATCCACCCAGGAAAAATAGTTGTCCAATCGTTATCGCAATTTATATTGCTAAAGATATCTTTGTAATCACGCTGATCGATCTTATTTTCGCAAGGTAGTTAATGCACGAAAACTGGGAATTAATGAACACGAAAAGGAGCACAATGGATTTACGTGGTTCGATCTATTGTGATAGATCTACGTCCACGGAGCGAAAGTGTGTATGGATCTTATTGAGAGAATACGTATAGCTTGTACAAAGATTGTCCTCCCCTCTTCATCTATTCTAAACCCCTATTTATAAGTATCTACACATGGAATTCGACTAAGATTACAAGTCTTTTCCTACTAGGACTCTTTGACTTGATCTCCCCCTTTACTGGATAAACACTGAGCTTCTATATCTCTTGGAGCTTGAATTGTAGTCGATGTAGGAGTTGCCTTGGTGTAGAAGTCTCTTTGAAGTAGGTTGTAGTTGACTGGGCCGAGCTGCATAGGGCTTTAGTTGGGCCGAGCTGCGTTGGCCGAGCTTAACTGTCGGGGCCCAATTATATTGGGCTCGATGCTTGGGCCTAGTAGCTAGGCCATATCCTATCACATCCCCCCCAAAAAAGATATAGAAGTGAGGGTGTGACTCGGGGTAGAAAGTTGAAGTAGGAGTATTGAAAGTGCATTGCCCCGTCAAAAATTAGATTTCGACGAAGTCGGATTGCTTGTCCACCTCGTTAAGACGAGGTGGGTATAAAATTTGCATTGCCCCTTCGGAAATTGGATTTCGACGAAATTGGAATGCTTGTCACCTCGTTAAGACGAGGTGGGTATGAATTTTGCATTGCCCCCTCGGAAATTAGATTTCGACGAAATCGGAATGCTTGTCACCTCGTTAAGATGAGGTGGGTATAAAATTTGCATTTCCCCTTCGGAAATTGGATTTCGACGAAGTTGGAATGCTTGCCACCTCGTTAAGACGAGGTGGGTATGAATTTTGCATTGCCCCCTCGGAAATTAGATTTCGACGAAATCGGAATGCTTGCCACCTCGTTAAGATGAGGTGGGTATAAAATTTGCATTTCCCCTTCGGAAATTGGATTTTGACGAAGACGGAATGCTTGCCACCTCATTATGCCACCTCGTTAAGATGAGGTGGGTATAAAATTTGCATTTCCCCTTCGGAAATTGGATTTCGACGAAGTTGGAATGCTTGCCACCTCGTTAGGACGAGGTGGGTATAAAATTTGCATTTCCCCTTCGGAAATTAGATTTCGACGAAGTTGGAATGCTTGCCACCTCGTTAGGACGAGGTGGGTGTAAAATTTGCATTGCCCCTTCGGAAATTGGATTTCGACGAAGTCGGAATGCGTACCGCCATGTGATGACGAGGTTGAACGAAATTTCGCATTGCCCCTTCGGAAATTAAATTTCGACTGAAGTCGGAATGCGTACTGCCATGTGGTGACGAGGTCGAACGAAATTTCGCATTGCCCCTTCGGAAATTAAATTTCGACGAAGTCGAAATGCGTACCGCCTCGTTAGGAGTATCACGTGATGTGTCAGTTACATTAAATGCGCCGTATGGGGTCCCGATAAAGTAGGCGCGTGCGTGTTAGAGTTGGAGTGAAGAGGCGGAAAGTTACTAAAACTTCTTTCAGACGCCACAACAATTTCATTTTGAAATTTCGAAACCCTAAAAATTTTCGGCACTCCATCTTCTACATTCTCGCTTGCAAAATCATCGTTGGTGATATACCAGAACCCAGTGAATTATCTATTGTGGCCATAGTCGTCCATCGCCATAAAAGTAAGTTTCCATGGCTTCTGCTTCTTTTATTTGCGAATCAAGCGGTAGTAGTAGTCAAGATTCTGGCAAAAGGTCTACGTCGCCGCCGGTATCACATTCGCCGGAAAATATAAATGTGGATGTATATACTGTAGAGTCGGACGTTTCCGCAAAATGTAAGGTAGTTTTTGCTTCTCCCTTTGATTCAGTCGGAGCCGTCTCCAAATTCTCTTCAACTCTAGATTCATCTGCAATGCTGAAGATTGCGAGAAATTATTTATTTCCTGATTGGATAGAGATGTTAGTTCCTCGGCCGGAGGATAGGGTATCCAACCCTCCGGTCGGCTTCGTAACTATCTACGAAGATTGCTTAAGCCATGGTCTTCGTCTTCCCCTCCCCCCTGTTTTTGCCGATCTTCTTCGGAAGTTCGGCATTCCTTTAGCTCAAATAAAGCCGAACTCGTTTAGGCAGCTTATCGGTTTAGGCATAATCAGTAGCCGTCACGGGGTCAGCCTGTCAGTAGAGCTGATCCTAAAATATTACCAATTTAATTCATTTAACGGGTGGTACTACTTGACACCCCGTCTTGACTTTAAAGTGAAGACGAAGTCAAAAATCCCGAACTGGCAGTCTAAGTTCTTTTTTTGCCGGTTCGGTGAGGTCGCACATTTCGTATGGAATGTGGGTAAGTTGAGGAACCAAGGCACCGAAGAGAAATTCAGTGCGCTTGAGGGTGTGTTAACGGGTCTCGTCGATGAAGATTTCACCGAGGCCGATCTTGCAAGGGCGGGTCTGAGCCCTTATGATCCAGACTCCATGGTTGAGCCGGTGAAGGGTGAGGCTCCACTTGGTCTGTTTTTATCTTGTTGTTTGATGTCATGTAATTGTGATATGGCTTCTACTGTTTGTCTGCAGTGAAGCTACTCGGTAAGAAGAGGATGAGATCCAGCTCGACTAAAAAGCCATCATCCGAGGCGTCCTCGGAGCGAACCGAGAGCGGACTGATCTCATCACCAATGGAATCCCTTCCAGAGCGACCTCTCATTCGTAAAAAGAAACAGCAGAAGTTGGTTGTTGCTGTTACAAACGAAGAGGAGGATTGCGTTGTTACTGCAGTTCGGTCGTCTCGTGGTGTGGGAGGCCAGGGTTTTGGAGAACTGGTGAATCGGCGATAGCCGTTTCCCAAGGTAACATCATATGCCCTCGTCTAAACTTCAGCACCCCCCCCCCCTTTTGTTTTATTTATTATTTTTAACTAATATATGTTGATGTAGGGTACCGAGGATATGGTGACGAGGCTGAGTGATCTGGCCTCGGAATTGAGCGGCTTCCTGACCTCCGGGGTCGATCGGTACAACAAGATGGCCCAGGCTCGCCGTAACCTGGAAAATGAAAAGGGCGGCCTCGCCAACCAATTGGCTGTGACCGAAGCCAAACTGGCTGCGGAGCGAGCTGCTACCGAGGCGGCTAAGACAGAGGTGATCTCATTGAGGGCTGAGGTGGAGGCGGTGAGGCGACGCGAGGCTGAAATGGTGGCCGGGCAAGGGCCTCTGCTTCGGGCGTATACAGAGCGACTCTTCCGGTCTGAAAAGTTCTCAGAACTTGCCGGGCAGGTGGCTTCGGTTCTGAACGCTCGCGCGGTCAGTGACACCATCGACGGCATTGCTGCTGATATGCCGGACTTGGATAAATCTAAGTACGGTTATCAAGAGATGTCAGATGAGCTCGTATACCGCATGTATGCCGAGGCTTTACTGAAAAGTATCCAAGGTATCCCTCTGTTGGATAGCTTGGCCTCGGCATCCACTTTTTTGACTGTCGAGGTAGTTCAAAATTGCCCAGTCGACCGGGACGACGAGCTAGAGGAGGTGATCGCTAACCTCCACCGCACTGCGGAGACCGAGGTGAAGGATGTTGGCCACGAAGAAGTGGAAGCTGAGAAGAATGAGGAGGCTGAAGTCAGGGGTGAGGATGAAACCGCTCCGGCTAATGATAAAGCTCATTGTGAGGACGAAGAGAATGCCGGAGTGGTCAGTTGATCACCCTTTTTCAATATTTCTCCCCTTAGCATGTACTTCGTCATCAGTAGGATGGCATATTTTGCTGAAGTAATGAAAACTTTATTTCTTATTAGAAATTCGTTTCCCTTTTGTAGTCTTCTTCTTCTCCAAAACTTTTCGATGCATCTTCGTATATAGCTCAAATCAATAACTTACTGCGGGCTCTTGAAGCTAAGAATGTCGAAGCTCTTCGTTTGAGAGACCAAGCTAACCATATCCAGGATGAGGCCGACGTGAGACTTAGAGCCGCTCAAATCAGAAATGACGAGCTTCAAGCTCGGCTCCTAGAGCTTGGAGATAAGTATGATGCCATGAAGGAAGAATCTAGAAGGATCGCCGAGGAGCATGCTGAATACGAGGCCATTGTCCGCCGAAACGGCGGGAAAACCATTGCTGAAGTGGATGCAAAGGTAACAGAAATCGCAGCCCGGTGTAAGGATTACCAAGAAAGATACGGGGCGGACTCCTGGCAACTCCAAGATCAGATGGTCGAGCTGAAGCGAATAGCTGGTATGTACGATGTGATTCTAGCTCGGCGTCTGAAATTAGCTGCTCGACTGGGAAAGGACTCTCATCCTTCAAGTTCGTCCACTACCACTGATCCCTCGAGATCGTCAACTCCCGCGGATCGATCAGACATGAGATTCACGCGGCACTCTAAAGAGTTTTATGAACAAGAATGGCAAAGATTGGCTCGACAAGGTCGAGGTCGGAGTCTTCAACCGGGTAGGGGTCGGAGTCGAGGACGAGGTAGTGGTGAACGAGGTCAAGGCCGCTTCAATATAGATGATGTTTTAAATTTCAACTCCGACAGTGATTTTCCTACAAGATGGCTTAGTTTTAGCAAAACCAAGCCTTCGAGTTCGTCTTAATCACCATGTATTGTACTTTTCCATTTTTGAAATATAACGGAATTCTCTGTACTCATATTAGCCTTTTACCTTGTTTTTAACATAGATATATTTCCTTGTATTATACAAAGGTAGGCCATAATGAGCATTACCTCATCAAAAGACGAGGTTTAGGGTTGAGTAGCCCGACTTCATCAAAGATGAAGTGTAGGCTTTAATTAGCACGACCTCGTCGTCCGACGAGGTTTAGGCTTTTAGTAGCACGACTTCGTCAAAGACGAAGTTTAGGCTTTAATTAGTACGACCTCGTTGTCCGACGAGGTTTAGGCTTGGAATAGCACGACTTCGTCAAAGATGAAGTTTAGGCTTTAATTAGCACGACCTCGTCGTCCAACGAGGTTTAGGCTCTTCTCTGTTTTAAACAAAGGCCGTATCTTTGTTTTTAACCGAGGTGGTGCCTCCTCGTTTTAAACAAAAGTACTTCTTCCTAGCTTTTAACAAAGGTGGTTCCTTCGTTTTAAGCCCAGACAGTTTGAACTTCTATTTTTAACAAGGTTAGGTCGGTACGCGCGCGTTTAGAATTTACCCCCAATGTGGAGTTTATTAAATTACCCTCGTCAGGGTTTTAGAATAAAAGATCAAAATACTAAGCATAAGTGGAATAGAGAAACATGCAAGATATGATATGCAAGGATTTAAACGAATAATAAAGGAAAAATAAAACTTTATTGATAAAAAAATCGAAAAAAGAAAAACAGCTGACAAGACGACCTGACTCTTGACACCTACGACTTTAAATGAACTGATCCTAGACATTACTCTCCTCCACTTATACAAAGTATTTTTTTAAATGATTAATGTGCCATGTGCGGGGTAAGGGCTCACCGGATAAATGGGCAAGCTTGTACGACCCTTTGCCGAGGACTTCTTCAACTCGGTACGGTCCTTCCCATGTGGCTTCAAGCTTGCCGAGCCTTTCCGCTTTACTGACCTCGTTATTCCGAAGTACAAGGTCGCCTACTTGGAATTGTTGGTACTTCACCCTTTGGTTGTAGTACCGAGCTACTTGTTGCTTGTACTTGGCTTCTCTTATGTAGGCGAGCTCTCGTTTTTCTTCTAGTAGATCTAGTTCGGTTCGGAGGTCTTCCTCGTTGACTTCGGCTATGAAGTTGATAGTGCGCGGGCTCGGCAGGCCTATCTCTACCGGGATCACTGCTTCGGTTCCGTACACCAAACTATAAGGTGTTTCACCGTTCGAGGTCCGGGGAGTTGTTCGGTACGACCATAGGACTTGGGGTAAATTTGCTGCCCAATCTCCTTTGGCTTTGTCGAGGCGGGTTTTGAGTCCCTTGACGATCGTTCTGTTCGTAACTTCAGTTTGGCCGTTCGCTTGAGGATGAGCTACCGAAGTGAACTTTTGGTGAATGTGAAGCCCTTCACACCATTCTCTGAATGTTCGATCGGTGAATTGCGTTCCATTATCCGAAACGAGGATGCGAGGTACACCGAAGCGGCAAACCACATTCTTCCATACGAAGTTGAGGGCGTTCTTACTTGTGATCTTTGCCAAGGGCTCAGCTTCGACCCACTTAGTGAAGTAGTCGATGGCTACGATGAGGAACTGGAGTTGTCCGGGAGCTTTATCAAATGGTCCGACGATGTCAATTCCCCATTGCACGAACGGCCACGGGCTTTGCATGCTTATGAGGTCGGTTTGAGGTAATCTCGGCACCGTCCCATGGATTTGACATTTTGGGCACTTTTGACTAGTTCGACTGCGTCTTGAAACATTGTAGGCCAATAGTAGCCCCAGCGCATGACCTTTTTTGACAGTGCTCGAGCTCCAATATGGCTTCCACATGACCCTTCATGAACTTCGCTTAACGCATAGTTTGCTTGGTTCGGCCCGACACATCTTAGGAGAGGTTGAAGGTATGACTTTCTGTACAGAATTCCTTCTTGTAGAACGTACTTTGGTGATTTGCTTAAGATCTTTCTTGCCTTAAGCTTGTCACTGGGTAGCTCGCCCTTCTCCAAATAATTCCGAAAAGGAGTCATCCAATTCGGTGCTTCATCATCAATTACGAGGCCGACCTCGGCTTCTTCTATACTTCGGTGTTTAATTCCTTCCACTGGAGAGCTTGTTGACGAGGACGCCAATTTGCTTAAAGCATCAGCTCGGGTATTTGCTCTTCTTGGGATTCGTACCAACTCGAAGTAGGTGAAGCTTTCTTGCAAACTCTTAGCTTTTTGGAGATACTTCTTCATTCTGTCGCCCTTTGCCTCGTATGTGCCGAGCATATGGCTAACTATGACTTGGGAGTCACAGTAGACTTGTACAGCTCGTACTTGAAGACTTTGAGCGAGGCGGAGTCCTGCAATTAAGGCTTCGTACTCCACTTCATTATTTGTGGTAGGGAAGTCGAACCGAAGTGCATAGGCTATCTCCTGCTCGTCTGGATTGAGAAGTATGATGCCTGCACCGCTTCCTAATTTTCCAAAAGCCCCGTCCACGTATACCTTCCAACAGTCTTTGGGCGGTTTACTTGTGGGTTAGGCTCCGACAATATCCGAGGCGGCATCGGGTGGCTTCGGTGCTTCCGTAAACTTAGATTCCACAAGGAAGTCAGCTAAAGCTTGGCCTTTGATAGCACTGCGTGGACAGTAGCTGATGTCATGCTCACCTAGCTCGACTGCCCATTTCGCAATTCTCCCCGAAGCTTCAGGCTTCAATAGCACTTGCCGAAGTGGGAGGTCAGTGAGGACCTGTATAGGATGTGCCTGGAAATAAGGTCGTAGCCTCCTCGCTGCATTTACTAACGCTAGTGCGATCTTCTCTAATGGCTGATACCTCATCTCTGGTCCTTTGAGTGCTCGGCTGATGAAGTAGACCGGGAGTTGCCGACGTTTCTCTTCACGCACTAGGACTGCACTTATAGTCTCATCCGAAGCCGCGAGGTATAGGGATAGAATCTCACCTTCATGCGGGACCGACAAAGTTGGAAGCTTGGAGAGGTATTTTTTCAGGTCGGCAAACGCTGATTTCTGTTCCTCTTCCCATTTAAAAACTGGGTTCTTCTTAAGAATCTTGAAGAACGGGAGTTGCTTCTCTGCCGCTTTCGAGAGGAACCGACTAAGGGCAGCTAGGCAGCCCGTCAATTTGTGCACGTCGTGAATCTTCTCTGGAACTTTCATTTCTTGGACAGCTCGGACCTTGGACGGGTTAGCCTTTAATCCTTCTTGAGAAACCCAGCATCCTAAAAATTTTCCGGATCGGACCATAAAGGTGCACTTTTCAGGATTCAGCTTCAGGTTAACTTTCCGAAGGAGGCCGAGGATGATCTTGAGATCGTCGACACAGGTGGCTGGCTCTTTGCTTTTGACGACGATGTCATCCACATATACTTCCACATTTTTACCAATGTGGGGCTCAAATATCTTGTCCACCATTCTTTGATAAGTAGCTCCAGCATTCTTTAGTCCGAATGGCATTTTCTTATATGCGAAGACACCGAAGTCAGTGATGAAAGCTGTCTTTGGTGCGTCTTCGTCACTCATCAAGACTTGGTGATATCCTTTATACAGATCTAAGAAATTGAAAACCTTGTGGCCGACCAGAGCCTCGACTTTCTTGTCGATGTTGGGGAGAGGATAACAGTCTTTGGGGCAGTGTTTATTTAGATCGGTGTAGTCAATACACATTCGCCAACCTCCTCCTTGTTTCTTCACCATCACCGGGTTAGCAATCCACGTCGGATACTTGACCTCGAAGAGTATTCGTGCCTCTAACAGTTGGTGCACTTCGTCATGTATGACCTGGTTCCGGTCTGCTGCGAATACCCGCTGCTTTTGCCGGACTGGCTTTACTCCGGGGTCAATGTTCAGCCGGTGTGTGATAACATCTGGTGAAACTCCGGTCATGTCGAGTGGTGACCAGGCGAAGACATCTTTATATTCCCGAAGTAGTTGGACAATTTGCTTGCGAAGTTCGGCTCCTCCAGCTAAGCCAACCTTAACAACCTTAGTTGGGTCGTTTTCGTACACTACAACAGCTCCTACTGGATCGTAGAATGCAGAATTATCTTCCAACACTTCGGATTTCTGTAATTGCTATGCTTGCGGATGCTGAGGTGTCCCAACACCTCGTAGGGCGATCTGCATGCACTCCTTCGCCCTTTTCTGGTCACCGCGAACTATAATC
Source organism: Mentha longifolia (assembly GCA_001642375.2). Classification (NCBI taxonomy): domain Eukaryota; kingdom Viridiplantae; phylum Streptophyta; class Magnoliopsida; order Lamiales; family Lamiaceae; genus Mentha; species Mentha longifolia. The sequence goes on from CM038114.1 coordinate 30,602,675, forward strand.
ACCCCATTCTTCGATGGAATTTTGATCGTTAGGTGGTACGCCGAGCATATTGCCTTCATTGCAACCAACCAATCTCTTCCCAGGATGATATTATAGGGGGAGTTCGCCTTCACGACAAAAAAACTGACGAGCTTAGTGGATGACAATGGGTGCTTACCCACTGTCACTGGGAGTTGAACTATCCCTTAGGTTTGCGTCTCTTGTTGGACGAAGCTTCTAAGGGGAATTGGTGCTGGTGTTAAACGAGCTTCTTCGACCCCTAACTTCTCAAAGCAATCCTTAAAGAGTACGCTTACCGAGGCCCCACTGTCGATGAAGATTCGCTGGACGAGCTTATTAGCCACCACTACCTCAATCACAATAGCGTCTTGGTGAGGTATCATTGGTGGCACCGGGTCTTTCTCTGAGAAGGTAATGACCTCGTCTTTTTTGAACCTTTTCTGTAAAGGCTCGTCTGTAGAGGGACTTCTGGCCTCGGCCTTGAGCAACAACTTCGTTGCTCCTTGTGGAAGCCCGGTAATAGCAGTGACGACTCCGTCGATCCGGGGTTGGTCTTCGTCTCCCTCTTCATCATCAGGCCTGGGCTTTTTGTCGACATGGGGGTGCAATTGTTCCCTCCTCGGTTTCTGCGCTTTCCCCTACCCTGGGGTCGGGCATCATATTGGCCGCGACTTTGGTACTTTCTGAACGTACCGTCACATACCAGGTGCTCGATATCCGCAGCTAGCTCCCTGCAATCTTCCGTGTCATGGCCGTAGTCCTCATGGAATCGGCAGTATTTATCCTTAGACCGGTGTCTTGACCCACCACGTGACATGGGCTGAGGTCTCTGAAACAGGTTGGTATGAAGCTCATAAATCTCCGTCCTCGGCTTTGTCAGTGGCGTGAATTGGGTCTTCTCCGAAGTTTGCCGAGGTCCAAGTCGGGATTCAAGGGGGCCTCGCTGCAGTCTATCTAAGGCACTTCGGCGGCTCTGACTTCGGTCATTGCGCTCTTCTTTCCTCCGATCGTATGGTTCAGGCTTATCAGCCTCGCGCTTCTTCCTATCCGCTTCATCTGCTCGTACGAAATGATCCGCGATGTTCCACAGCTGCTTCGACGTCCGTGGCTCTTCCCTGATGATCTCCTTGTAGAGAGCACCAGATTGGATGGCATTCTGGAAGGCTGAGATAAGGACTTCGTCGGTCAAGCGATCGACTTTCAGGCTTTCCTCATTAAACCTAGTCATAAAGTCACTTATTGATTCTCCTCGTCTCTGCCTAATGGAAAGAAGTTGGGCCGGGGTAGTTTTTGCCTCGGCTTTCTGGAAAAATCTGCGTTCGAAAGCTTCGAGTAGGTCTGCGTATGATCCGATACTGCATGGAGGCAGGCTATCGAACCAACTACGAGCGTTATCGACAAGCATTTCGGGAAATACCTTACACATGTAGGTATCCTCACTGAGACCTTGATTCATCATATTATATTGGTATTGGGACAGGAAATTGCTCGGATCGCATGAGCCGTTGTAAGGCTTGATAGGAGGTACTCGATACTTCTCAGGGAGAGGAGTGTAGAGTATATAGTTGGTGAAGGGAGTAGAGATCTTACTGTAAACAGTAAATCTCCCTCCTCGGTGATCGTCGTCACGCCGAGGTGAAGCAGTGTGACGACGAGGTGGGGTGATGGTACGGCGAGGTGAAGGTCTGTAGTTTCCTCGGCGTTTATCATCGAACCTCCTTTGACGAGGTGCCGCGTCTCGTGCGCCCATAATTTGGATGCTTTGAGAATCGTGTTGCTGATGGGAACGGGATGTAGCTCCACGTTCTCCATGCTGTATTCCAGCTCTTTGTTGGTTGACGAATTATAGGAATTCTGGGCCTTTATATGCAAGGAAACTCTTCACTGCATCTTCGAGTTCATGCGGCTGAAGCTTTGGAATCTACTCTTCGTCATGGCCACTGTTATGACCTTCTTGGCTGGGGTGGAGTGGTTTGCCGAACTGATCCACCAAGATGTCTCCCACATGCCCTTCTGGAGTCTGTACACGTTCTTTCCCGGGGCGTTTTCGATTGGAGCTGGGGGGCTGGCTGGAGGCCTCGGCAGATTCATGAGGGGTTTGCTGGGCGTTTTTACGCTGGGCTTCCTTCTCCTTAGCAGCGGCAGCGGCAGCCTCGGCGGCAGACTTATTAGCGGCAGCAGTAGAACGTGTTGATTTCCTGGCCATCGTGATTGCAGCAAAACTTGCAAATTTTGATCGAGATTTACAGGTTTGATAGTTCCCACAGACGGCGCCAGTGATCGATCTTATTTTCGCAAGGTAGTTAATGCACGAAAACTAGGAATTAATGAACACGAAAAGGAGCACAATGGATTTACGTGGTTCGATCTATTGTGATAGATCTACGTCCACGGAGCGAAAGTGTGTATGGATCTTATTGAGAGAATACGTATAGCTTGTACAAAGATTGTCCTCCCCTCTCCATCTATTCTAAACCCCTATTTATAAGTATCTACACATGGAATTCGACTAAGATTACAAGTCTTTTCCTACTAGGACTCTTTGGCTTGATCTCCCCCTTTACTGGATAAACACCGAGCTTCTATATCTCTTGGAGCTTGAATTATAGTCGATGTAGGAGTTGCCTTGGTGTAGAAGTCTCTTTGAAGTAGGTTGTAGCTGACTGGGCCGAGCTGCATAGGGCTTTAGTTGGGCCGAGCTGCGTTGGCCGAGTTTAACTGTCGGGGCCCAATTATATTGGACTCGATGCTTGGGCCTAGTAGCTAGGCCATATCCTATCACACGCCTTGTTAATTTGTTGTGCTTCTTGCAAAAACCCTGGATCGTGTTCAATCGTTTATAATTTTTCAACACGGTCAAATGATACTTCAAGAGTATGAAGTCCCCACAACTATATAACATGCGATCATAGTTTTTCAAGAACTCAATAAGATCCAAGAAATGGGTAGGAGCTTGATTAACAATATAGACATATTCACATCGTGCATGCGAATAATTTTTTTAATCACTCCCCTGCAAAATCGACAAAACCCATTAGACACGTATAGAAGACCCACATGTTAGTGACCCGAATATGTATGGGAGATATAAAAATCGATGACAAAAGAAACATGAACCATATAGTCAATGAATTTGCACCACCAGTGTGACGTCCCGCCATGCAATACGCCTATGCTCGTGGAGGCTTACCGGGATGATTCTAGAATTTACTTGATGAGTCTAATGTTGGGATGCTGACTCCCAATGCGCCAAGATCATTCGGTTACAAAATATATTATGAGTTGTATACTTTAAGCGATTTAAATGATTTCAATTTTGATAAACTTTTGATTTATATTTTTATTTATATTGTTTTCAAAGAGTTAGACATTTTAGTAATGTATCCAAGTCATAAAGAGTATAAACATAAATCTTGATAACAATTATATAAACTTTAAACATACAATGTAGCATCCCCAAACTTGAAATCTTATGAACTACAGTACATAACAAACAAACATTCTAATATATAAAATTCAAAAACATAACATCCCAAAAAAAGGATATTTTCTAACTTTCGTGAAAATGCTTAAGAGGCCCCTGGCATGTATTTCGTGTTGGAACCTAGCAAATGGTCAGAAAAGAAATACATGGTAGTCATGTCCAGTTCTGCATCTGTGTAGGGGGTAGAATATGCTAAGCAGAGAGATTAAGGAATTAAAATTCAAAGATAAATTATAAAACCATCATATCTCTTCTAAATCTTATTGCCGCGAATTTCAAATTGGTAGGATCTTGTCTGTCAGTTCTAGAAATGCAGTAGACCCATAACCTGTCGCCTAGTTGAGTAAGTTGGTAGTAATTATTTGTCGCGTCATACTTTGGGTTCATCCACCCACGAAAAATAGTTGTCCAATCGTTATCTTAATTCATATTGCTAAAGATATCTTTGTAATCATGCCTGATTAATTTGTTGTGCTTCTCGCAGAAGCCCCGGATCGTATTCATTCATTTGTATGTTTTTACACGGCCAAATGATTTCAAGAGCATGTAGTTCCCACGACTATATATAACATAAATGAGAAAATTTCAGAAACAGAAAAAGCTAGAAATGATGTTTAAAAAAAAAGGTAGAAATATATAACATGTTATCATAGTTTTTCATCACTCAATAAGATCGAAGAAATCAGGAGGACCTTGATTAGCAATATAAACAAAAGCTGTTTGAAATACAGCTGCTAATATTTGAATTTTTTTTTTTTTTTCAATTCAGTGCTCAACTCAGTGAAATCTCTAGGAATGTAACTATGAGCTTGTGATTAAAAACAAAGAAATTTGAAATTAATATCAAAACTGTAGAGTGCCATATTCATATCGTGCATGCGAATAAAAAAAATTTATCACTTCCCCTGCAAAATCCACGAAAGTTATTAGACACGTATATGAGGCCCACATGTGGTGACCCGAATCTGTATGCGAGATATAATAATCGAGGACAAAAAGAACATGAACCACATGGTCAATGAATATGCATCCCAGTGTGACGTCATGCCAATGCGATACGTCTACGCTCGTGGAGGCTTACCAAGATGATTCCATAATTTACTTGATGAGTCTGTTGTTGGGGATGCCTTACTCGTCATGCGCCAAGATCATTTGGTTATACAATATAGTATGAGTTGTATACTTTAATTAAGCGACTTCAATGATTTCAATTTTGATAAATTTTTTATTTATATCTTTATTTTCAAGTCTTAAGGAGTATAAAGACAAACTTATAAAATAATTATATAAAATTTAATTATACAATGAAGCATCCCTAAAAGTGGGATCTTCGAACCTTATCAATAAGCAACTGAATGCATTAGTATAATCTAATAGTCAAGATAAACTAATATCAAGCTTCTTACTACAACCTTATCAAGTAATTTGTTCATAATTACTTAGGTTGTGAACTATATATTTAACCATATAAGAATTCAATAATATGATCTTCTGCGTAATTCCATACACGCCATATCATCTATAATATACAGTAATATAATGGACACTTATTTGTATAACTATAACACGAATTAATACGTAAAACATGTGACAATTTATTTTCATAAAATAAGAATAAACAGTTAAATACAAACATAAAAGTGTGTTTTACTGTATATAACCCTAACATCCGACACTTAGTAGACGCACATATATACATGCATTAACTCTATAATAAATCTAGATTTTTTTTTCTTTTAAAAAGAGGATCAATAATGGTTCTCCATTTCCCCCCTTAATGTGACTTGAACCCCCGACCTATTAGTTGGAGGGGAAACGTCTTACTTTTAATAAATCAATATACGTCTTATTTGGAAAAAAGGAAAGAAATAATAATAATCAATATAAGAATTAATGCACCGTTAATTTTACTCCCTCAAAGACATAGTCTACGTTTCAAAAATAAATCGACACACACTGAACTTCGCTTATTGAATTATGAGCATAAACATGTTATTTATCATAATTATTAGCGGAAAAATATCAATGGGCGAAAACAAAATGAAAAATAATCTCATTTTTTACCTCAACAAAACTATAAAATCTTCAACACCCGGGCTCAAAGGATTTCGTGAAGTATTTCGTATTAAATAAAACACCAACGTGAGCATGTGAATAAATATTAGATACACATACGGGAAAATCCTTTTTTACACCCTAAGTTTTTGTCAACTTATAAATTTACAACACACTTTTATCTTTGACAGATTGGTACCCAACGAATTTAAAATAGTGACAAATTTAGGACAAGTGACATTTTCCGGTACCCGAAATATCCTATCTGCTGATGGAATTCAATGTGGAAATACTAATCTGAATTTTATTTTTCACGTCACTCATATATTACACAAAATATATTATTATTCATCTAAATGTTACGGAGTAGAAAATGAAAAAAACATAACCACTTTATTGATTCTTTAATTTTTCGACACCACATAAACATCATTACCTGTGTTCCTAATTTTATTTCTTAAGTTTCACATGCGTATAAGGACTGCACAAAGGCAAATTTTTATATGTCCATATATGTCGGTAAATGGCAAATTATATCCACCAACTTAATAAGTACAGAGTATAAATTATGTCAATTTTTGTCTTTTTGGATCAAAATACTTTTACTAATGTTAACTTTGACTGATTTTTTGACTTTCTTTTTTGTTTTGTTTTTAAATCTTTTACTACGTTTTTTTTTCCGATTTTTTCAAATGTTTTTTATTTCGATTTTCTGATATATTTTTTTGTAATGAAAGTTTTCATTTATTATTATCATATTTTTTAAGGTGAAAAATATTATCACGGAAATGGAGTTTGATATTCATAAAATGTTAGAAAATAAGGCATAGAGCAAAACCCTTGAATAGATCGACCTCATTCAGATTCAAGCCCTGCTCATTTTTTAACGAATTAATGTATCATAGGCAAATCCATTTGTAATTTGTTAAAAAAAAAACTTTATTCATCTTTATAGTTTACAAGATAAAAAAAATCCATTTTATCAGATACATACGTTCTTCATATTCTTGTCAAACTTTTGGTTTTAATTTGTATGTTGAAAACATGTCAATTTAAAGATAGATTTTAAAGGAAAATAACATATGAAAGATGTGGTGAGATTCTTGAAGCATCACATATTTATACGGTTCCTCATAACTAAAAGAATTGGACAAAAAAAAACATACAAACAACAGTAGAAGGCAGGTTTTTCTCTAACACTTGCACAATATGAACTAAAACACCTACATTTCCAAGCCTGTTCTATCTTCTTGTACTATATACTTCTACATACTAACAAACATGCATCAATCTTTCTACACATCATCATATCCTTTGATCTCAAGGTCCCGTTAGCAAATCTATATCCGTCATCCGTTCTTTAGGCGAATCTCTTTGATCCAACATTTCAATGCTCGATTCAGCAACCGCAAGAGTAGCTGCACCTGCATTTGAATTCTTTGGAGAGTGTTCTGGCGATGAATCACACTCTCCTAGCTTCTTCGTACGAGTAGGGACATGATCGTGGTCGTGCTCGTGTTTCTTCTTCACCTTGTTGTGCCAACTCATCAGGGCCTTCGAAGTTTGCTCATCGAAGATGGATTTCTTCATATGTGATCCCATCTGAAGATTTCAGGTGAAAGTTGGAAGAGTGGTGAAGTTAGAACAAGATTTTGGTGGGATTCTTGATTTCTTTTGTTCTTGATTGTGTTTACTTTTTTGTTTGTTTGTTTGCTTACCTGTGTAACGAGGGCGTAGAGAGGGAGTGTGATGTAGCTGCACACGATCTGCACTCCAACCCTGAGACGAAGATTTTGAGCTTCGTTTATAAGAAGTTCGTTCAAGATTGTTTTGTGTGCAGCAGAATGAAGAGTTTAGGCTTACCCTATACAAACTCTGATAACTGCAAGGAGGAAGTATTTATGGAAACAAGAATGTAGACCAAATTCATACTGCATTAGAAGAGGTTGTTTTAGGCCTTTGCTAGAATTTCATGAGAGAGAAAGGCGAACGAGGGAGAGAGGGAGAGGGATACCGTTATCCAGATGAAATATGTGATCTCAAATGCATTCTGAAAATTGACCACAAGAAACATAAAACTGAGAATGCAAGCTCCAAGTACAGTTTCAGGAAGTTTGCAGAAAGGAAAAATGACTAAGAAATCGAAGAATAAGAGAAAAAATATATATATATATATATATTAACCTGAAAGAGAGTAAGATGGATTAAGTGAAGCACTAATTTAGGATTGCTGAACCAGAAATGCCTATCAGAGACTTGCACAAGTGGAATGCCTTGCACCACCGCGTGTTTTTCTTGGATCTCGATTGCCATCTGTGAAATGATCGACTGCAGCTTCGTTCCAACTGCTAAGATTACCTTAATCAATCCAAGTAGTCAGCATTTTTCTTAACATCTGAATAATAATGCTGTGCAAGAATCAAGAAATCATGTTTTCAGGGCATGTTGTTACCAGTAATGGGAAAATCGACAGCATAAACATAACCTGCCCTCCTGAAAGAGTGTACGTAAACATGTTACAGCAACTTTTATCTTGCAGAAATTAGTGATATATGCCTAAATATGTGAGAATAAGACATACCCTTGACGTTCAGGAGCAGATATACGCATGATATCATCCATAAATACGGGCTGAAAGAGGCATCATTTTATCATGATGAAGAAAATGTAGGTAGTTCATGTATGAATTTGAGATCATAAATGGTAAAAATAGGGAAAAGAGATCAAGAGACCGTACGGTATTCCTACAACCACTTTGAAGTCATCCTCCAATGATCTTTTGATGTATTTCTGGAAATCGAACTTCGTCCCAGGAGAGAGATGGACCTATTTATGCAGATTTTAATTTCATCAAAGATGGACCTATATGTGCGGATCTTGAAATCATATATATGCAGATTTCATTTCAAGAATTATGCTAAAATGCCATAACTTATCGACTTATTTTATTTTATTTTATCAACCGATGGACCTATATATGCAGATTTCAATTCAAGAATCAGGCTAAAATGACATAACTCATTGTTTTTCATAAACATATGGACTTAGAATACTCACCGAGACGAATCCATGTCGCAGGGTGGAGTAGTCTGGTTTCTGAACTGAATACAGTATATGTCGAAAAAAGCAGACCTAAAACAAGTTTAAACACTGATAAATAGAGCTGCACAAACTCATAAAAAAAACTTCAAATATTTTGCAAATTCAAGGGATGGAAGAATTTGCAGCCTAGTAACTATACTTACGATATAAAATATGATGGGATTTTGCATCCACGCGTTCGAATGGCTTCTGACAAAAGATGTCTCATGTGTAAGTCTGAATCTTGCAGCATCAGCTTAAGACAGAAGGGAAACATTGTTTTAAAACAACATATTAAGGAACTAGTTTGAACGACTTTTTGTAATAAAAACTAGCATAGATACCTCCTCCAGCTCCTTCAGTTTCTTCTGCAATCTGTCTTTCCCAATCTTTCCATCCTCGAATCTAGAAGAAACGATAAGTGCTTTTTCAAAGTTCGATAGAGCAAGTTTGGAAAAAAAAAAAAAAAAAATCGATACTGCCTAGAATCATGAGAATAAATTTGAGCAAATTCTATTAGGCGTTGAGATGTACCTTCAATCTTCCGAGCATCATAGTTATAGCGCTGTAAAATACGTGAAACACAGCTAAAAAGAAAATGAAGATATGGATCTGATGAAGTGCATTTACAGAAATGAGAGGCACAAATCCCTGAAAAAAGAAGATGATTATTTGATCAATCATAGTACAAGTTCTGTATTTCATTAATCCTACCAGAAAATACATTCTTACCTCTTTGCAACCTTTGGCCGGACTATCACCGGCCAAGATTCTCCGTTCATAGAGGAGCCTCCTCCTGTGGCCCCCCTCTGGCGCATGATCCTCCTCTTTCTTGATTTCACATGGCAACATTGTTCTTGAGATGTTATCGGGAATGCAGACTCGAGTAATGTAATTCTGCCCAAATGTGAGGAGTAAGGATATGAATCCCAGCACCATAAGCTCTGCATATGGCAAATCAAAGGGAGGATCAGAGAGAGAGAGAGATAGAGAGAGGGAGAATGAGGATGGAGGATGTTACCTCCTTTAATTTTCTCGAGAGCTTCGACTAATGCCATTCTCTTCCTCTTTTCAAAAGCCTACAACAAAAGTTAGGGTGAAGAAACATTGTATTAGCAAAAATTAAGAGAAAAAATGGATCAATGAATCATAATCTGTTTCTTGCAACATCAAAAGAGGAGGAAATGGAAAGACAAATCAAGAAATGCTAAAAGATCATCAACCATTAAATCTGCATAAAGTTAGAGCTTTCATCATCTTTATCAACCATGAAGAAAAACACTTAAAATCATGATCAAACAGACATATTTTCCAGAAAATTTAAGATCACAGATCTTCTCAAAGCCAAAATCAAGAATGTATTCCAAAAAAGATCAAGAGGAAGAAAACAAATCCAGAATTACCGTTGCCGTTTTATGAATAGTTTTCTCCAATATAATGGAGATCACAATAATGACTAAACAGACCAGGGCGACCGCCCATGTTGGGGTCATGTCGAGCTCCCTCCCTCCTCCGCCTCCCCCCATGTCTCTCGGCAGTCAATAATAATCAACAAGAAAGGAAAAGAAAAGGGAAAAGAAAAAGAAAAAAAGAAAAGAGTCAAGTTTGAATCTATCTCATGTCTTTTTCAAGTGAGAATGAAGAAAAATCCATGTACAAGAATCATGTTTTTGTCTGATTTTCCCACAATAGTAAGATGAAAGAGAGTTTTGATGAGAAGAGTAAGGCCGGCTCAAGGGAGTTGTAACAGAACTGAACCGGGATTAAGTAAACTGTTATTGTAAACAATGTGATTTTTTGTTAACTAAAATTTTAATTTTGTTGAGACATTAATATTCTGGATGCCTTTTGACGGCTAATCATAATTTCAGGAGAAAACTTCTATTTTTATCCATCTCACATCCCATAAAGTGGAGTATATATTTACATATACATCTTATTTTTATTTATTTTTTTAGAAATATATCAACATCTATACCTATATAAAAAAGAGCCTTATGGCAAAATATACATTGCCTAAAATATCCTTATATTAGATTTTTAATTAAGGGTAATAATGTAATCTAATATATCATGATAAATCTCAAATTAAAGGTAATAATATCTATAAGAATTCATTACAAATTAAAACACCTATAATTGATTATCATATTTAAGAATCTATTTTCTATAACTACTTTATGGTTAACATTTATCCGCAAAAAATATTTATATTCACAAATTATACTATACAAATCATTCAAAAGAAAATAGCTTATACGTTTAAATTATACTATTTAGGAAACTATATTTGATTTCTTGAAATTAATAATACTCATTAGTTAAAGTGAAAGATATCTTATAGATTATGATACTTTATTAAAAAGCGCACAACCATATAACATTGCTTATTATTATTATTATTATTAGTGTTGTTGCTATCACATATTTTTTTTTGTTGCTATCACATTTTTTTTTTGTTGCTATCACATATTTAAGTTTATACATATTAAATACAGATATTAAATTATATTGAAGTAAAACTTTTAAGTAATAAAAATTTACTGTACTTATTAAGAACCATAATATTTCTAAAGTATTTAACATGGACAAAAATGAGAGATAAGAAACACTTTTTTCTTTTATGATTCTAAAAGGATTTAAATATTAACATGAAAGTTAACTATATACATCACATAGCATTTTAATCTTCCATTGCCGCCAAACATAGCATGATTTTGGTCATGATACAATTAGTTTGCATAAATTAATTATGATTTACTTTAGCGCATGCATAGTAATACATTAAGAAAAAAGATATTACTCCTATATTTTCTAAACACTTTAGATATTTCTTCCAAATAATACATCCAACATCTAAAGCATCTCACAATCACATATTTGAAAAAAAATAGGGAAATTAATTTATAAACTCATTTAGAAAATTCTGCCTATTAGGAATAACATTAATTCCATCTTAGAATAAGTCGTCTCGCTAAAATTGTTAGAATTATATGCACAAGTTGCTATAATTATTTTAAATTCTATACATTTTTCTTTCAACACTTGGTGAAAATTAAAATAAAGATGAATATTTAGGAAATATGCTTATTGAATTCTCAATATTTTACGAAATTATTTATTTAGTTTATTATACAAATATGTGTTGAAACAATGCTTTATTTTTATATTTATACGGGGTCAAAATTATTTTTGTGAATTCTATGGCCCGGTGGGCTAGCCCAAAACCAACAAGGTTAAGGTTAGGGGAAAAAGATCAGTACGAAAGAAAAATGGTTATAGTTTTTACTTGATTGCATGCCTTTCATGCTTGGTATCTATTCATTATTTTATTTTTACGCTTAACAAATTAATAATTCATTGAATATCTATCTTTGTTTTATTTTTATAAAAAAAAAGTATAAAAAGTAACATATTCATTGTGTAATTTGATACTCCAATGCTCCACTATGGGCACGCTTAATGTGCCCACGGATGACGTGACATTAGCATAAATAAAGAAATTAATAAAAGATATACCAGAATTAATTAAATTTTATTATAAAAAACTAAACAAACCTTAATAACTAAATCTTAATGAGAGATTGCCGTCATGGCATTGCCACATCACCGATGGGCACATTAAGTGTGCCCACGGTGGGCATTGGAGCATTTCTAGCATAAGATAATGTAGATGGGATGAACTTTGCCTTGTACTACCTCCGGTCTTTTCAAGTTGATGCATTTTTTTTTTCAGCATTTTTTTCAAGCGTTTTCGAGCGTCTTGATGATGAATCTAAAAATAACTTTTTAAATAATTTTTTCTTTTACGTTTGAATATAGTAAGTATATCGTATTTCAAATGTGGAACGAGTATATATATCTATACATATTATAAAAGTATTTTATTTTACAAAATTTGAGTTGCCTATTATATAGCTGGTATACAATTTAACTTAAAGACACTAATGTAATATCAGATTTTATTTTATCATCATTATCACATCGTTATATTTATATTTATTATTCCCCCCGTCTCGCTATGATCGACCCCTTTCTTTTTGGCATGGGATTTAAGACGAGAGTGATTAATGTGTAAAGTGTATTGTGCGTAGGGATGTAATGTTGTTTATGTATTTAGGCATATTTTAAAACCAGAGCATCATAGATGCATAAAAACATATTGATGTTTGATCTTAAATTAAAGATCGTATCAAGACCTTTAATTTGATATAAAAATTATAAAAATCCGATAACAAACGATCAAGTTATGATAATTTAAAGTTTTAGAATTTAAATTATATTGAGATACGTGTTGAAAATGAAAAGTGAGTGGATGATGAGATGTAATTATAGAAAGTTAAGTGTAATAAGAGATTTACTAATTGTACCATTTAAGAGTTAATTATTTCCCAAAAAGGAAATGGGTCAATCATAGTGAGACGGCCCAATAAGGAAAAATGGGTCAATCATAGCAAGATGGAGGGAGTAACAAAGTAACATCATACATACGAATTTCACTACAATTAAAATTCTAAAGAAATTGATCACTTTTCAAATTGTCTTAAGAAAAAGTGCACGATAACTCCCAAAATAAAAGGTGACAATATAAGGTATTAAAATTATTTGAAATACAAAAAAATTAAGAAGAAAAGAAAAATCTGATATAGAGTTGCAACATGATGAAGGGCAAGAAAAAGGGAAAGAAGAATAATGAAAAAAAAAAAGTTTGAAGATTGTACTGATATTCTTGGTGATAATTATGAGACATTGGACAAGTTTATCTCGAAAAGCAAATGGAAAAAATGATCGACATCCATCAAAATCAAACAAGAAAATAATGTGAATATAGATTCATATTTCAAAATATTTATACTTATGAACAATAGCATTTTTTTTTAACAAAACAACAAAACATAAATGGTTGCAGTTTTTACTTGATTTCATTTTTATGTCTTTCATGCTTGATATCTACTTATTATTTTATTTTTACGTTTAGCAAATTAATGCTTCATTTAATATATTCTTATTTTATAAAAAAAAGTATAAAACTCATGTATTCACGTGCAATGCACGTGTTATTTTTTAAAAAGAGAGATGGCATGATACAGAAACAAATTAATGAAAAAAACGAAGACCGCAAAGATCTAATTCTACTGCTCAAGTAACATCAACATTAAAATCAGAAATGCTACTCTAAATCAGACGAAAATTAGTTCTGCTGCTGCGAATCACTCGGCACAAACACAGGAAGCTGCCCTCCACGCTGCGATCTTCCCTGCTGGTAGTAACTCGAGGTCGAGCCCCGTTGCGGCCCCACGCTCGAGCGCCCGCTCCTGCTCCGCTGATCGTTCACCACCGGCCCTCCAAAGAATATCGACTGCCCACTGTATGTCAACTCTGTCGCAGCAGACGAAGAACCGACGCTCCTCGACGCCGACGAGACGAACCTCCCTGCCTCCGGGTCCCAAAACACCGACGACCTCCCACTCTCTGCGGGACCTGCAACATCCCTCCTCGTCGGGGCCCGCACCCCGTTGTCAACAGCTGGCCCCATCGGTGATTGCACGGCCGATGATTGATATATCGGGTTGAAACTCGACGAGTGCGGGCCCACGGGCGAGGGAGTGCGGTTTGCGGCACGAGGGCTGCTCGCGCACGTGTCAGTGTCGTCTCGACTGGCTCGGCTAGGAGGATAGGAGCTCCTGGTCGGCGATAATCGGGTTCGAGAGGTGGTCTCGTAGTAGGATCCATGCCTCGTGCTGGTGGGGCTGCTCATGGTCGTGCTCGAGAAGTGGTCGCCATCGTAAGGGTGGGGTCGGGAACTGACAGGGCGAAGGACGGAGGACGAGGCACGGGCCTTTGCACCAGCTTTGATGGCTTCGTGGGAATCGAGTTTTGCGAGTTTCCATGCGCTGATTTTCACGGGGCGGTGAGCCACGCGTTTTCCCTTGTCGGATCGGACTGTATCAGGATCAACTGTCGATGGTAGTCGACCAGGTTCGAGATGGGGAACGATTTCATCCTGCATATCATAAACGAAATATTTCAGATTCGACAAGCTTCTGGAGATCAGATTCGAACAAGATGGTAGCTAACTGTGCAGTCCAACTCCACATTCAAAGCACTACGATCATCGAACAACGAACAATAAAATGGGCATGTCTATCTCATCTCCATGACCTCTTACAATCTTCATACCAAATTTTCGAGGACAGCCTAGACAGCTCGATTCCATGTTTATCGAGCCTTCACTTCTTACATTAGTAAATAGGTAGGAAGAGATTGTTTTCCAATTTCAATTCCAAAATAAACTGCACAGCTCTTCGAATAGTTGTTACCTGATGATCCATAAATATCTTTGGAGGAGTGCACCAAGCACCTTTATATTGCAGACCCATTCCAACGGAGCTTCTTCCACTCATAGCAGTCACAGCAGAACTCGCTGGCGAAGAAGGTAAACTCTGTTGATCTCCTCCATCTACGGAAGGTCCTGGAGGCTCACTCTGGGACCTCATGGCAACAACATATTCGTATGTCGTGATACCCTGCAGAAAGGGCAAAAAGGGTATATACCGTGATTATTTGGAGAAGAAAAGAGGCAAATAAGAATAAAATCTGATGGCCCACCTTTCGGATAAGAATGATGTGGAAAAAGAATAGTTCTCCCATAGGAACAGTCGCAAGTAACGAAACGGCTGTACATAGAGCCTGAACAAGATTTAAACACAAGAAATAATTGAATCATTGCTGCGAAATAAAGTTCAGCATGACGTAAATTTCAATGAAGAAAAAATTATAGAAAGCATATGCTAGAAACATAAAGCACTCTATAAAATTGAACATATTTAGACCTGTCTTAATAAAGATTATTGATGATAGTGATACTTTTGAAAAGGACTTTATTTGAAGGACAGGGAGAGTATCATTTATAGTGTCCTAACTCCAAATGACAGAAGATATGGATTGAGAAAATTTACATAAAAAGAAGATAAAATATTTTATAACAAGAGGCATGCGAATATATATAATACCACAACAGTAGCAAATGGAGGGCGAGAAAATCCATCTCCAAGCCTGTCAACTATTGCATTTTCCGTAGCTTTCCTATCAACAAAACATCGAACAAGAACAAAAACCCCCACTGCGCATTCAAATACAAGCTGGAACATGAAGGCATATGTTAATTAGAAAATTGGAATGAGATTGAGAACGGAGGAGGAGCCACATCCAAAGAAATTTAGAAGATCAATAACGATGACATTGTAATTATTAGAGATCTTACCCAGGCAAGGCTTGCAGCCATTAAGCATATGAAGGTGATGTAGTTTTTCTTGCCTACACAATTATTCAGCCACTGCAAGCATTGGAAAATCCAGCCATGGCAGTTAGAACTTAGAAGTCATCACACAATTTTCTAGAAGGAACTAGTTATCCATTATAGATTGTGAGAGTGACATATTAATGCCCCAAGAGTTAAACATCTTTCTTTGAAAAGATTACTATGATAATCTATAGGAGCACCGAGCATGATAAATGATGACATGATTATCCATCAAATCAAACTCAAACATCTCTCTCAATCCAAAATGTTAAACTCACCCGGCAGTGATGATCAAATCCATCAACACATTTGTCACAACTTCTGCAATGTTTGCTGAACTTCCGAACCTAAGAAGTGAAAAAGCCCAGTAAATATTAGACATACATTCAGCTAAATCGGAAATTTGTAACAGCCAACCACAGAAAATAATCCACACATCTTCACCATTCATCTCTAACGAGAACTAACACATAATTACCCAGCCGCTTGAAAAGTAGATAGACCTTAATTAAATGCCATACCTCAGCATTGCACAATGTGCAGAACAAAGCCTCCTCCTCACCATTTGGTTCTTCTTCATGATCTTCATCCTTTCGGCAATCTTCCTTCACAAGACAATAGCAAAGGCAACATCCAACATTTGAACAATCTGAATCTATTTCATGAGAAGTTCCTTCTTTCTTCATCCCTGATTCGTTTGGCTCTTCATTTGCAGATAAAGTACCTAGTCGTGATCATCAAATTGTCACCAAAAAATTGGGCAAAACTTGTAACGTGACCAAATACAAGTAGATATGCACAGACTTGCAGTTATAGTACTCGAGAGTTGAGAGAGAATGAAGAGTTTGACAAATCATCTTACGATGGAAAAATGACAAAAGTAATAGGTATGATTGCATCAGGCTATCATGTTTACTCACCAGTCAACTCTGTGCCAACATGAGATGTGTGCACCGATATCTTGTCTGCTTCGATGAGAATTCCAGGATCAGCGGGATCAATAGCCGTGCATCGCACATAGAGAATAAATACAGAGATCGCCTGGAAAAATGATAAAGCCTAAGTAGAAGAGAACATTTTGTGATTGCGAAAAACTAAAAAGTAATGAGCTTTAGTTAAGACTTACTAGGAAAGAATAGATGCCTGTAGCAATGTACTCGTAGATGTCCTTTCCCAAAAAAGGAGCAAAAAATGCATAGAAAGCAACAGATAATAGGAAAAAAACTGTTATTGCCACAACCTGCACAGGAAAGGAAAAGGTTTGAGAATGAGTGAATGAGGTAACCTAAACGAGAAATATGAATGTATATAAACTGCTTTCAAATTCAGCCAATTCAATGGATAAGGCATTGTAGTTTCTACACAACAGATTACATGTGGAGATGGCAGCAAATTTCACCTGAAAGCGAAATGAGTAGTATACAAGGATTATGTATGATAATCGTATAAACGCAATCCGACCTAACCAAAGTTATAAAGGTGTATCCCTAATCAACATTCTCTCAACATCTTGTACTTGAGCACCTAAAGCATGTGAGAGATGAAGCTACACAAATCAAATCCTGAATTTAAATCAAGTTGTCCAGATTTTATCCGAATTTCCCTCAATAAAAACAAGCAAAAATTCCTAAAAGAACTGCAAAAACACTTTCCTCCATATAAATCTATAACTTCCCTCCATTAACTCGTTTGAGGTTCTCAATGTTCATAATGTTGTAACAGCACCTAGTAAACTGCTAGAATCAACACAGCAATCGCAGAAATGGAAACACTCAACAAGAAGAATCAACATCAAACTTAAAGAAGATGGCAACCATTTCAAAACACTCAAGCAAAAGTCAAGCATAAGATGAACACATTCCAAGAGTCAACCTACCTCCAACAACATCCACATTCAGAAATTTCTACCCATCACAATGCAAATAACGGTTCAAAAAAACAAAAAAAACTACTATTCAAACCTGAAAGGAGTGAGCAGGGAGTTGCCACCCATGACGCCTCGCCATTGATTCAGATACAGTACAAAATTCAACACCATTCACACTCTAATAACCGAATATGGAGCACAATCCGAAATGACAGTAACCATATATATCTTCTTCAGTTGCTGATATTTCTCCAACAAATCTATAAAAATAACTGAAACCGCAAACTGCAATATCCTCTCAAGAATTTAATGCTGAACAGATGCAAAATAACTCATTTTTACACGACCCATTCACTCAATTCTTTTTCAGAAATCTAGGGCTTCTGCATTTTCGATTTATCGATCAATGAGCCATCATCTTTAAAGAAGAAGAAAATATGGAACGGAAATAGAAAATAGTTGTAAAAAAACAAAATACAGTTTTGTGTTTTTAGTCTTCTACTAGTAGTAAAAAAGAAAATTGACTGCTGACCTTGAGACTGCGGTAAATGTATTATCTTCAATAAAATTTTGCACGTTTATCCATTGTTTTAAGAGGGTGGTTTTAATAATTCATTTACATTGCAATTCTTATATTTAAAATGTGAAGAGAAAACTCTGTACCAAATAAGAAGACTTAACATTTTAATTTTTTGACCAAAATAAAGCTCCAAAAAGATAAATATATTTATATATGTTTAGCTTTTTTTTTTTCTTAAGGAAAATAATTAAAGGAAAACTACATTGAAGGGGTTTGCATAGCCTTGGTGCCATGGTTGATGCTAAATTTTATTAATGATTCATCTATACATATATGAATTTAAGTTTTATAAGAAATAAACATTGCACCTAGTGGTAACATTTTAAGAAAAACCGGCAAAAAGAGTAAAATAATAGTAATTACTAATCCCTCTCTTTTATATTATGAGATATCTTAAAGCTTCCATTCTTGTTTTTTTAGAAGATGTTCTCATATTTTAAAGATGAACTTTTTAATTTTCAAGTCTCTTCATTAAAACTCTTTTTTTTCTCTCTCTCACTTTCATTCTTTTCTTTTCAGATTATTTTTGAAGGTGAATAGATAGATAAATTATATTTTTAATATTAATAAATTATAAATAGATAAATTATAGTATTTTCTAATTGATTAATCCCAGCCAGCATGTATACTACTTTTTGTGAACTAAAACATACTGTCGCATTAATTGTGTCAAAAACAAGTTACGAGCATCATAATTAGTTACTGCATTAATCTTTTATTGCACTTGGACAAGTACTAGCTTGTTTGGTAAATAATCCACATCATATTCTACTTTTTAAAACCCAAAGCATCCTACAAAGCTAAGGGCTAACTTAGTTTATGAAGAATCGTCATTGTTATTTGACCTTTATTAGCTACGCTTAGAAACATTACGACTCAATCATTTATTTCTGAGAAAATGACAAAGTTATAATGAATTTTTGTCACTATTATAAAGAAATCTTACTAAGTCTATGTCTATAGATTTTATCCCAAGTAATTTAATTTGATGGAGACTTGAGATAATCGTGCCAAGTTTCCAATAATTCTTCGTATTTTCTTATAGTTTATAAGAAATATTGTGGGCAATAATTCTAACCATGTGGGGTGTAGGTATTTGCATCAAAAATAGTATTTTTAAAATTGAAAATTTTGACCTAGTGCAATTGGTTAGCCTAATAAGTTGCTCCTTGGAATTAAATATTTTGATGTTCAAGTTGGACTTAGATACTTGTACAGAACACTATGTTGCTTTATTGGAAATGTTTCGAGGGAATAATATTTTAACCTACATTTTTTGTAATCTTTCATTAGCATCGGTTCTTTGATTTATTAAATAAAATAATCTCTCGGAATCTTCTTTTTTTTATTTTTTTTTTCTTCCCCTTTTATTTATCTTGATGACTTTGCCTTTAGATGATATGTTGGCGCATAGTGCCTGATTTTATTTTATTTTAATTAATTTTCTTTTTATATATCTAATTGAATGGCGGTAATTTTTAGTTTTATTTTTATTAAGGTATTCATATACGAGTATATCACGTATCAAGTAGGGGTATATATATCGCATATCAGGTAAAAGTATGAGATTGATATTTACGTTTGGTATGTGTATTGTTTCGATATGAGACATGAAATCCTAATTTTGAAAAGAGTAGGATTATTATTATTATTATTATTATTATATCATAAAAGAAAATTTTTTATTGATCTAATTGGTACAAGAAGTACCAACCGGAGAGAATTAATGTACATTCCACATTATAACCAACTTTTTTTGATTCGCCCAATCTCTATAAGTAGAAATAGCTTTTGCATTGCTTTTAACTAAACACCAAGTCCAAAAGCGGCACTTAATATATTCATCTATCCTTCTAAAATCTCATTCCTTCCCATCAAAAGTTACCTTATTATTCCGCCAATTCCAAATTACCCATACGATGCATGACCACAAGCCTCCCAAAATCTTTCCATTGCTTCCTTGACCAAGAAGTTTTGAGAAATAATCAAAGTGAGATACTGTACCTGGGGTTCCACCCAACTAACTCCAATCCAATTGACAATACTACGCCAAAGGGAGTTAACTCTTGCGCACTCCAAAAATAGGTGATCGGCCGTTTCCAGCCTCTCTTGGCAGCAACAACACTCTGAATTGCAGGTTGTCCTTAGTTGGTAGTCGATTCTTGAGTACTCGCCAAGATGTCATTTGAGCCTTGAAAGGTGTGTGTGATCTCCACAAGCTCAAGTAGTCGATTGTTGGTCGTACCTCTCCATCTTTTCTCTATCTCCTTGTAAGCTTCCCTCACCAAGAAGTCCCCGTTTGCCGACCCTTGCCACTTCCACTTGTCTTGCGTAGTTTCCTTGATGGTGAATCGCTTGCAGCACATTCATCAGCTCCATTACCCATTCTTTTTCACACACTCTTAGCTCCCGCCGCCATCTCAACTCCCAACTCCAGTTCCCGCCTTCCCACTTCCCCATTTCTCCCACTTTTCCTTCCTTTTGCGAAATTATTATTATTATTATTATTATTACTATTATTATTATAAATAAACTTGTTCTTTTTCTTTTTTTTTTCTTCTTCTTTATCAAAATTAAACTAAAAACAATCTAAGATATTTTCATAAATAAATGACTACTGGATAAGTCATATAAAATTACTAATATTGTCATTGAGCAGTATCTCCTAAGAATTAGATAAGTTATGCAAAAGTTGTCAGATAATTTACACTATTAAAATGATCTTGCAATTACAAGTAAAAAAACTACTCCCTCAATTTCATATAAAATGACACATTTTTTTTTTGCCTTTTTTGGCACGTTTTTCCACGCTTTTCGATGATGGGTTTTAAGATGGATTTTTAAAGAATTCTTTCTTTTACGGGATACTACGATAGAAGCGTGGAAAGCATTCTTCAAAAATCCATCTTAAAACCCATCATCGAGAAGCGTGGAAAAGCGTGCCAGAAAAGACAAAAAAGAAAAATGTCATTTTATATGAAATGGAGGGAGTAGTTATTTTCATCCCATTAAAAATCTGCTATCTCTTATGTTGCACCAGAAGGCTCCCGAAGCATAACTATGAGCCTCTCCACATACAATTTTTCCACTCGTCATTTGGACAGCTGTAGAATGCATCAAGCTAACTTGAGTTCCTCGAAAGATATAATTAGTAGCATTAATTGCATCAACTTGAGAAACACCGTCAATCATAGTAATTTCAGACAATAAATTTTCCGTGCCTTCCAACTTGATGAAATCCATTCTTAAAACCACCCTCACATTTCCATTGAGGATCAAGTTTCATCTCCAATAGGAAATCCAATAATATTTCTCCTTACTCCACTTTTTCTTATTCTTCACACATCCATTAACTTGACTTGAATCATCCATCCTAAAATTTAAATTTTCATATACAATAATCGACTACACACAAAACATAAAACAAATCAAAATTTACTACGAATAAGAAAAAGAAAACAATCGGTCCCACTACACAATTTATTAATTCACGAAAAGCACAAAAAAAATGACATATTGTTACGAGTTCAACAAATGATCGATCGTCGATTTTAGAGTGTTTTAGTGATGGAGAGATTTGTAGAAGACTGGGAACACAAGGATTTACGTGGTTCGATCGTTTGGGTCGATCTACGTCCACGGAGGAGAATGAGAATATGTATATTCCGGTATCTTTTCTAAATAGTACAGTGCCGACCCCCTCCTCTTACAAAATAGCTCTTATTTATAGATAGTTTCAGTCAAGGGTGGTTGAGAGATCATGGATGTTGCTGCTCTCGCACGTCCGCCTGTGCAGTGGTTGAGAAATCGTGGGGTGGGTGGCTGATCTTTGTTGACTGTGTTATTGGGCCTCCCTTTGGATGGGCCGAGCTGGTCTGGGCCATTGGGCCTATCCTATCACTTCCCCCCCCAAAAGACCGGAGCAGCGAGGTCATTGTGGAGGAACTGTACTTGCTTCGTCGAAATTGAGATTTTGACGGAGTCGAAATGTATACCGCCTCGTTTTGGCGAGGTCGAGCTTGAATTGCACTTGGCCCCGTCGGAATTGGTATTTCGACGAAGTCGAAGTACATACCGCCTCGTTTTGACGAGGTCGAGCTTGAATTGCACTTGCCCCGTCGGAATTGGTATTTCGACGAAGTCGAAGTACATATCGCCTCGTTTTGACGAGGTTGGAATCGTATGGTCGTGATGTGAGGTGCGACTGCTGTTGTCAGTGTAGGTAGGACACGCGTCGCTTTTTTGTTGGAGCAGATGAAGAGACAGGATTTGAAAAGGCGTGCCTTTGCTTTTAAAAGCTTCTCATGTACGCTAAACAATACTTTTCCCCCTCACTTGATTTCCAATTTCGCGCAAGAGAGAAAACCCTAAGCCTCAAAATTTTGCAACCGCCGCCACCGTCCAGTCAGTTCCCGGTGATTTTTGATCAGAAAATCTTTGACAAGTAAGTAATTTCCTTCACAATGGATGCTTCTTTTCTCCCAGTAGATAGTGATAGTGCGAACGTAGAGGTTTCGCCTTCGCCGGTTAGGGAGTTTCCGGCGAAGGTTTGGCTGAATGTATATACCCGCGCGTTAGTCCTGCCGGCGTTTAGGGAAATTGAATTCCCGTCGTTGGTCGGGTCTAACGCGTCTTTGGCTGTGGCCTCCACCATGTCTGTATCTCATATGCAGGGTTTGGCCCGCAGTTTTTTATTTCCCGAGTCAGTCGAACTCCTTTTACCCCGCGATGTTGATAGGGGTAGTTCGCCCCCCGTGGGTTTTTTTACCGTATATGAAGATTACCTTCATTTCGGTTTACGGTTCCCTTTGAACCATTTTTTTGTCGAGCTCTTAGAAGAGCTTGAACTGGCGTTAGGTCAGTTGCAACCACCCTCTGTCAAGCAGATCATCGGCTTTTGCTTCGAGGTCAGCCGACGTGGTGGTACGCCTACCGTAGAGTCGTTCCTTAGGTTTTTTAGGCCTAAGCTTGGTCCGACGGGGTGGGCTTACCTTTCCCCTATTAATAGGTTCAAGTTGGGGACGCCTTCTAAGGTGCCGAACTGGCAAAAGAAGTTCTTCTTTTGCGGTGTGAAGGTGTCCCGTTATACCCTTGGATGAAGGGTAAGTTCGCTCCTCGAGACACTGGGAAACCGACCGGTGAGCTTGAGACGAGCTTGGTGAACCTCGGCCTCGTTGAAAGGAATTATGCCGAGGCCGAGCTTGCGAATCATGGGTTAAGCCCGTATAACTCCGTGTCTGACGCGGACTTGGGTGAGGCTCTGCTTCGCTGACTTGCGTTTCGTGATTTCTTTCGTTTTTTACTGACATATATTTTTTTGTAGTGGATGCCCAAGCTTTCCAGGCCGCTTTACAAGGCAAGAATAAGAGGAAGAGGCAGAAGCCCTCTGTTTCCGTGGTGGAGAAGGCGACTTCGGCGACGTCGTCGGAGAGGACGACCGACCTTCCAAGGTCGGTATCCGTGAGCTCGCAGCTGGACGCGCCTGTCCGGGGTTCCTCTCCACTGCAGGTGGTCGGCCGACGACCTCGAGGAGCCGTAACTTCGTTGGATGCCGAAGTGACGATCGTCGAGAGTGGCGCGACCTCGAGCCAAGGATTCCCTGAGGTAAGTGTAAAACTGAATATTACATATATATAGTGATTGTACCCTTTTTAATCTCTCCTTTGTTTTTGGGTTTTAGGGAGCCGAGGCGGTTTTGCAGGGCTTGGCGAGCTTCATTAGGAGTGGAGTCGCCAAGTTCCAAACACAGGCTGCCGAAGTTGCGGCTACGGAGGATCGGCTGAAGGCCAGGGTCCATGCTGCCGAAGCCGCGGCACAGGCAGCACAGGAGAGGGAGGCGGTGGCTTTGGCTGCCGCCGAAGAGGCGAAAAAGAGGAACGCCGAGCTGGAGGTTGAAGTGGACCGGCTGACCAACGAGATTGCCGGGGTGGTGGCTGGACAGGGGGACGTGTTCCGAGCTGTGGTGGAACGTGTCTTCCGGTCGAGGCATTTCTCCCACATAGCCGTTCAGTTGGCGAGTGCCTTGAGTACCCCGATCGTCTCTGCAGCGCTTGACAACATCGCCGCCGACATCCCCGAGCTTGATAAAACCAAGTACGGGTATGGTGTCATGACGGAGGAGGAAACGCTGCAGGACTTCGCCGGGGTGCTTTTGGAGCACGGTTCTTCAATCCCGGTGGTCGAGCAGCTCGCCGCGCAGAGGGTTCTACTCACTGAAGGGACTATTCGGCGATGTCCCGCTGACAGGTATGAACTCCTGGAGACGGTCATTGCCGACCTCGAGAAGACCCCGGCTGCACAGACCGCCGAGGAACCAGCTCGCGACGACCTCGAGGAACCAGAGGTCGGCCTAGAAGGAGAAAATCGTGATGGAGTGAATTGACACTTCACGATTTTTGGCTTCTTTCCCCCTTCTCTTTTTTTTTTTTTTTTTTTTTTTTTAGTTTTGTACTTCGTCACCGTTAGGGTGGCGTTTCTTTCGCCGTTTTCGGCTATACATAAATAAAAGGATTTCTTTTTGAACCTTGCTTGTATTTGTTCTGTAGTCTGCTCCCGAGTTTTATGATGCCTCCCACCTTGTTCAAGAAATATCCGAGCTTCGCCGAGCTGTAGAGGTGGCCGAGCTCGATGTTTCGAACTGGAAGAAGCGGGCTAATAACATAGAGATCGAGGCCGAGGTGAAACTTCGGGCTTCTTTAGAAAAACTTGATGAGATGCATGCCAGATACATGGAGCTCGAAGACCAGTACCAGCGAGCTCGGGATGACATCAAGACTTGCAAAGAGATCGTCGAGGAGCATATGGAGTACGAGACCATAATTCACCGAGCTGGGGGATCCACGATTTCCGAGACTTACGATAAGGTCAAGGAGCTCCAGGCCCGATGCCGAAGTTACAGGGAGGAATATGGGAGTGAATCCTGGCAGGTTAGAGGTGAGTTTGAAGAGCTCGTTCGTGTGGCGAGCATTTATGAGACAGTCCTTGATCGCTTTCCGAAGTTGAAGCGGCGTCTGTCTTTACAAGCTGGTTCTGCGACTTCAGTTTCTTCCGATCCGGATCCGAGGTTGCTCGACCGTACTTCTAGAGAATTTTTAGAAGGTGAATCTTCGAGGTCTGCTGACCCGGACCCGAAGATTGTGACACGCCATTCTCAAGAAATTTATAGTCAAGAGCGGCGATCGGCGTCGGGACGGGGTCGGGGTCGGGCGAGCCAGAATGTCCGAGGTAGAGGCCGAAGTTCGGCTTCTGGACGCGGTCGGGGCAGGTTTAGTATAGACGATGTTTTGAACTTTAACTCCGGCAGAGATTTTGCTAGAGATTGGCTTAGCTTTAGTAAGCCAAAGCCTCCGGGTTCCTCGCCTTCTTAATGTAACAATGTACATTTATTTCTATTCAAATAAATTTTTTTTTTGTAGTGGCCACTTCGTCCAACGACGAAGTTTAGGCTTTTTAGGTGGCCACTTCGTCTAACGACGAAGTTTAGGCTTTCTAGGTAGCCACTTCATCTAACGATGAAGTTTAGGCTTTCTAGGTGGTTCGTCTAACGACGAAGTTTAGGCTTTCTAGGTAGCCACTTCGTCTAACGACGAAATTCAGGCTTTCTAGGTAGCCACTTCATCTAACGACGAAGTTTAGGCTTTCTAGGTTCCTTATTTGTCGAATTTATCGATAGGGATGGTCCCCTTACGCGTGTTTGGGTGTGACTCCGAGGCGGAGTTTATTTGCGTATCCTCGTCAGGATTTTTAAAATCGAGATACTTAGTATAAATGAGAGATGCAAAATGCATGCAAAATAAACAAAAAGTTTTACAAAATCAAAATAAGACAAAATTTTTACGAAGTCAAAATAAGACAAAATTTATCAAGATAACTCAATTCCTACGACCTAAATGAACTTGGACATCACTCTCTGTTTATACAAAGTACCTCTTCAAGTGGGTAATGTGCCATGTACGGGGTACGGGCTCACCAGACATGTGGGCGAGCTTGTACGACCCTTTTCCGAGGACTTCTTGAACTCGGTACGGTCCTTCCCAGGTGGCTTCTAATTTGCCGAGCTTCTCCGCCCTGCTGACCTCGTTATTCCGAAGTACGAAGTCGCCCACGTGGTGCTGTTGATGCTTCACCCGGCTGTTATAATATCGAGCTACTTGCTGTTTGTATCGAGCTTCTTGTATGTAGGCTTGTTCCCGTTTTTCTTCTAGCAAATCCAAGTTAGTTCGAAGTCCGTCTTCGTTGTCTTGGGCCGCGAAGTTAAGCGTTCGGGGGCTCGGTAAACCGATCTCTACCGGGATCACTGCTTCGGTTCCATACACCAAGCTGTATGGTGTCTCACCGTGTGACGTCCGCGGGGTGGTTCGGTACGACCATAGGACTTGGGGCAAGTTTGCTGCCCAGTCTCCTTTGGCCTTATCCAGTCGGGTTTTTAACCCCTTGACTATTGTTCGGTTCGTAACCTCGGTTTGACCATTCGCTTGAGGATGGGCTACCGAGGTGAACTTCTGTCGGATGTGGAGTTCGTCACACCATTCTCGAACGTCTTGTCTGTGAACTGGGTTCCGTTATCCGAAACGAGGACGTGAGGTATGCCGAAGCGACAAACTATGTTTTTCCAAACGAAGTTTAGGGCATTTTTACTTGTGATTCGTGCCAACGTTTCGGCTTCGACCCACTTCGTAAAGTAGTCGATTGCTACAATGAGGAACTGTAGTTGGCCGGGAGCTTTTTCGAATGGACCGACGATGTCGATTCCCCACTGCATGAACGGCCAAGGGCTTTGCATGCTGGCCAGTTCGGTCTGTGGCAATCTTGGAACCGTCGCATGGATTTGGCACTTCGGGCATTTTTTGACGAGGTCGGTAGCGTCCTGGAGCATGGTGGGCCAATAGTATCCCCACCTCATGATCTTTTTGGTCAGGGCGCGGGCTCCGATGTGACTGCCGCAGGAACCTTCATGGACCTCGCGCAGTACGTAGTTCGCTTGATTGGGCCCTGCACATCTTAGGAGAGGTTGGAGGTAGGATTTCCTATACAACACTCCCTGTTCAAAGACATACTTGATGGACTTGGCCAGGAGCTTTCTAGCCTCAACCTTATCGGTGGGGAGCTCGCCTATCTCTAAATAGCTGCGAAGTGGAGTCATCCAGTTCGGTCCGTCTTCGGTTACTACATTAACTTCGGCTTCATCGATACTTCGGAGCTGTACTTCTTCCACTGGAGAGATTGTTGATGAAGACGCGAGCTTGCTTAGCGCGTCAGCTCGTCCGTTATCCCCTCTTGGGATTCGCACCACCTCGAAGTACGAGAAGCCTTGTTGTAGGATCTTGGCCTTATGAAGGTACTTCTTCATTTGTGCTCCTTTGGCCTCGTATTTACCTAGTATATGATTCACTATGATTTGGGAATCGCTGTGGATTTGAATGGCCCTTACCTGGAGAGCTTGGGCTAGGCGAAGTCCAGCGATTAGAGCTTCGTATTCTACCTCGTTATTTGTGGTCGGAAAGTTGAACCGGAGTGCGTGGGTGACCTCCTTTCCTTCCGGGCTGATGAGTAAAACCCCGGCTCCGCTTCCTTTGTTACCAGATGCCCCGTCCACGTAGACCTTCCAACAGTCTCGCGGTTGTGGGTTCGGTGCCTCGGCCTTTGATTTATCCTCAGTAGGTTCAACGGATTGCTGTGTACCCGTGAACTTGGCTTCTACCAGGAAATCGGCCAGGGCTTGCCCTTTAATTGCTTGGCGAGGTACAAAGGAAATCGTATGCTCGCCGAGTTCAATAGCCCATTTAGCGATTCGCCCAGATGCTTCCGGCTTTGTAAGCACTTGCCGAAGTGGTAGGTCGGTCAGCACTTGTATCTGATGTGCATAAAAGTACGGTCGGAGTCTCCTTGCTGCATTCACCAACGCAAGTGCGACCTTTTCCAAAGGCTGATACCTCGTCTCCGGTCCTTTTAGGGCTCGGCTTATGAAATAGACGGGTAGCTGATGACGTCTTTCTTCTCGTACCAGGACTGCGCTGATTGCCTCATTCGAAGCGGCGAGGTATAAAGAGAGGACCTCGCCCTTCTTTGGTGCAGATAATGTAGGGAGATTTGCGAGATACTTCTTTAAGCCATCGAAAGCTCTCCTGTGCTCGTCGTTCCATTCGAAGTTCGGCGCCTTCTTTAGTATCTTGAAGAATGGGAGTTGTTTTTCGGCGGCCTTAGATAAAAAACGACTTAGGGCGGCTAGGCAGCCCGTTAGTTTGTGCACGTCATGGATTGACTTCGGCACTTGCATTTCTTGGATAGCTCGGACTTTTGAAGGGTTGGCTTTTAACCCTTCGCGTGAAACCCAACACCCTAGAAATTTTCCAGATCGGACCATAAAAGTACACTTTTCTGGGTTTAACTTTAGGTTTACTTTACGAAGTAGGCCGAAGACAACTTTAAGGTCGTTTACACAAGTGGCGATCTCCTTGCTCTTTACGACTATATCGTCTACATATACTTCGACAATGCTACCGATGTGGGCTTCAAAAATTTTATCGACCATCCTTTGGTATGTGGCTCCGGCGTTCTTCAGTCCGAAGGGCATTTTTTTGTATGCATAGATGCCGAAGTCCGTGACGAAGGCGGTCTTCGGCGCGTCCTCGGCATTCATGAGGACTTGGTGGTATCCCTTGTATAGGTCCAAGAAGCTGAACACCTTGTGGCCAACAAGAGCTTCGACCTTCTTGTCAATGTTGGGGAGGGGGGTAGCAGT